>OV651813.1:101054866-101078018 GCA_927349885.1 Psylliodes chrysocephalus
AATAGATCAAGTACACAGGATAGCCGATATCATCGAAAAAGCTTACGAAGAAAAATATATATGCTCAGATATATTTCTTGACGTAGCCCAAGCATTTGACAAGGTCTGGCACGCTGGCCTAATACAGAAACTTGAAAAAATGCTCCCTAGACAATATGTCGACATTCTACAATCATATTTAACGGGAAGAATGTTTAGAGTAAAGCAAGACGATGCATACTCCGAAATGAAAGAAATTAAAGCATGTGTCCCACAAGGCAGTGTGCTAGGACCGGTTCTTTATTTATTATACACCAGCGATATCCCTCAACAACAATCTGTTAAAATAGCAACATTTGCAGATGACACTGCAATATTGGCAGTTGGTGGAACTAATACAGAGACCTCAAAAAAACTTCAGGAAACCTGCAACAGAATTAATCGATGGACAAAAAAATGGAAAATAAAAATAAATCAAACTAAATCAGTGCATGTTGATTTTACTCTTCGACCAAATGAACAAAAAACCAATAAGAATAAACAATGACTTTATTCCGCATCACGATTCGGCCAAATACCTAGGATGAACTTAGATGTAAAACTTAAATGGAAAGAGCACATTAAAAAAAAGCGTAAAGAACTTGAACTTAAATTCAAAAAAATGTATTTGCTCCTAGGAAGAAAATCCAAATTGTCAGTGCACAACAAACTGCTGATTTATAAACAAATCCTAAAACCAATCTGGATTTATGGCATACAGCTATGGGGATGTGCCAGCAAGAGTAATATCAACATGATTCAAGTTTTCCAAAATAAAGTCCTAAGATGTATTGTTGATGCACCTTGGTTCTACCGAAACGATTATCTTCATAGAGACCTGAAGATGCCAACAATCGAAGAAGAAATAGAGAGGTTTGCTGCGAAACATGAGGGTCGACTCCACTCCCACGTCAACGAAGAAGCGCTGCAATTACTGGACAACTCTACAGTCAACAGAAGGCTCAAAAGGAAGAAGCTATTTGAGCTAGTGCAGTGAACGTTAATGTTAGTGCTAGTGTAAAACAGTGTAATAAATCTTCACGCCAACTTGTGATGCTTTGCTATAGAAACAATTAAGACAGCCCAATGGGGACTTCTTAGATAAGTAATTAGTTTTTAAGATTTTTAGATTAAAATTGTAGGTTAGTCAGTAATGACTAGTAACAAATACTCTAACAAAAAAAAAAATTTACTTTTTTTTATTTCCCTATCAATCGACACGTCTCGTCTAGCCAAATAATTTATTTAAACGTCTTGTTGCCATATCTCCCCTTTTAAGCAAACTTTTCCCAGAAAAGCGTTCCACCCAAAATTCCCTTAATTTTTCGGGGAAATGTTTGAGTTAGCGAGAAAGTTTCAATACCAGATTGTGAGAGGAATGTCGAATATTACAAAATTTTTTTTTTAGTTTTTTCGAAAATAACGTCGGAAATGTCGGAAAATTCGGTAAAAAAAAATATGTTTTTTATTTTCTCTAAACGAAAGGAAATTTCCAGTCCGCTGTCGAAAAAAAGTTTGTTTAGCATGAAAATTAATGGAAAATCCCTTTTATTCAGTATGGAGATTTAAAAAACAAACATTTACCTTGAATTTTTTATAAATTTCTGAAAAAACAAAAGAAAATTTCGCTTTTATTTTATTTCCTCCTCCACCTGTCATAAAAACCCTGACATGTGATATATTTATTAGTTGACGCGACTTGTCGTTCCGGATAATTCTTCTTAAGACCTTCTTGCTCTATCTTCTTTCTTAAGTAAAGTTTTTCCCGGAAAAGCGTTCGAACCAGAATTTCTTCCAATTTTCCTCGGAAAAGTGTTTGAGATATCGGGAAAATGTTGATGTCAGGAACGTCGAGTAGTATACTGGAATTTTAGTTTTTTTAAGTATTTGTTGGAACAGTCAGAAAAATTTTTTTTTGATTCTCACCGAACCAACGGAAATTTCTCGAAACAAATGAATCCGCTGTAAAAAAAGTTTGTCGTGCCGGAAAATGTGTGAAAAACCACTTTCCAAAGAAAAATTAAAAATTAACCAACGTGATTCGACAAAGAAAACTTCGATGTTTCGGATGGAGTGAAATTCCCTACGGGCCCGAACGAATCCATAGAATTTCGTAACAAACAGACAGACAACACGTGTTTAGGTTTTTTATTATTACATTATACTCTTCACAGCAATTTGTGAAGAAAATATTATAGGTTTACTTTCGAGAAACTAATATTTTTAATATCGAGTATTTTAATTTTTAAATAAATTAAAAAAATCTGTTGATTTTGTGCAAATCTGATTAAAATGGAGGGTTTAAGCGGGGGGAGGTTAAAATCCGAAATCAAAAACTATTTTAACTTGAAATTTTCAGGAAAAATCAAGCTCTATGAGGGGCGACGAAGTCTATTATTAAATGATGGGGGTTAATGAAGGTTGAAATAATAAACCTTACTCAAAAACTTGAAATGTTTAGCGCAAATCAAGCACTATAAGGGAAACGAAGCCTATTGATTTTGAAAAAAAAATTTAAAAATTGGGGCTAAGGGAGTTTAAAATTAAAAAAAAAATCAAATCAAAAACTTAAAGCGGTACCAACAAAATTTATTTAATAAAAATCAATATCTGTATAAGAATTATTAAACTTACTCTCAAAAAAAAATATTAAAAAAAATCTAACAGAAACGAAAAAACCATATTAATTTTAAATCTAAAAATAACGTACGATTCGCACTTAAAACGCATTTACAGTGGATATGATTAGCAGTTGAATGTTATTTATATTTTATCACGGTAAATATGACGTATTTTCAGATAAATAAAGTAAAATTAGGAATATAATAATAAAAAATTTTGGTGAGCGACCTTTTCAAAAATATAAAATTTGCAACTTCAACACATTGTATATCAAAAACCAGTCATAGAATAGAGTTGTGCCCGTTTATGCTTGTATTAAGCGGGTTTAGCACATCAACATATCAAAAATTTAGAAAAATTAACTGACTATATTTTTAATTAGGTATCATGATTTGCTCCATCTGTAGAGTTTTGATAGATTTATATAATTGTCACTTACCTTTATATTATAAATTTATTTTCGGGTTTTTTACTTTAAACTCTGTAATTTTATTTCTCTTTAAATTCTATTGACATTCACTGATTTATTAACCTTATCTCATGTTATTGAGGCCCTTCCCATGGGGCATCAGTATTGCATCCGTGCAGACGAAAAAATTTTCTTACCCCCATTTTTTAAAACTTTTTTCATGTTTCCGATCATTCCGAGTCCGAAAATGCAAAAAAAAAAATTTTCGTCTGGTCGTCTGTGTGTATATATGCCGGCACGATAACTCTAGAGCGAAAGTTCTGATTGACTTGCGGTTTTGATTTTCTTAAATAATTACTTCTAACTTAGAACCCTATTGATTTTCAGAATTTTCAGTTCATCCTAACTACTTTAATATCAATTTTTTTAAATCCGCTTATGCATTTTTTATGTGACAATTTTAGGAATTCCAATTATTTCTAACGTCTAAAATTCCTAACATTCTTAACATTCCATAAATTGCAAACATTCTCTAACGACCTGTCAAACAACAGCTGTTGTAAAGGTGAGATTTCTAAGGCAGGTTGCGACCTTCATACTTGCAACCATAGCTATTTTGGAAGCTATTTTTATTGGAAATTAGTCGCCAAGTCTGCTAGATTATTAAAAATATACAAGCAATTTCTTAAAAATGACTTTTTTATGGTGGTGCTAACTTAAGCGTACTACTATTTCGCCCCTAGCCACAAAAAACACCTTAATCAAATTTACTGGCTCTCTGTCGCAACCCCCATAGAATAATTAATCCATTTTATTTGGCAAAAAACAGAATAATGCTTGGCTGTGCCTGTCAAGTATTAAGATGTCAACTGTGATGTGTGAATGGCTCTTAAATGTCAAATTATTTATAAATGTATGCTTCTTTTGATATTTATTTGTAGTGTATTTCAATTCAGGCTTTCTATAAATAAAGATACAGCAAGACAGATAATAATATAATGTTCTTATACACAGCACTTTTTATTATATAAAAGAGAGGTAGGATACAATGCTGGTTTTTTTTTGTAGATAATTTTAATTATACGATTTTGGATTACATTAAGGGGTTGAAGTGCAATATCATACAGTCCACATTATACCATATCACAAAATAGATGCAACCAGCGAATTGTAAATAATAATTAGTAAACTCCTAGTCATAAATTTCCTCAATCAATAAAATTTAAAAATGAATCTTCGTACCTTGGGGTTTTAATGACGTAATGTGATCAACCCATTTTAAATTATGATAACCAAGGTATTTTGTTGTGTGGATCTACTTTAACACAAAAATAGTTTTGTGGCTATAAGTTGCTATAACCTATCGTCGCAAAACTATTAATAATTAAAACATAGTAAGTAGTATTATTATAACATCAAGTAATTTTTTAAAATAAAGTACATGATCTCAAAACATAAATAATTTATAATAAATGCAGGTAAAATAACAATAAATTAAGGGAAATACTTAAAAAGAGCAGGTTAAAGAGTATTATCACAATAAAGTATATCCGTTCTGTTTATCAAGTATTATTACTTTTGAATACATTTATTGTTGTTTTTTTTTTTTTTTTAATTTCTTAGGCAGTCTATTAAATTTTTTAAACTTTTAATAAAAATTGTATTTTGGGAACTTTTAGTGATGGCTTGCCGTACATGAAAGTCAGATTGGCTTGTTGTATTATAGTTGTGATATTGCGAATTATATTGAATTTTTTCAGATGCGATGGTACTATGTCATTTTGTTATAAATAAATATCAGTCATGTACTGAACATAATTCTGAACTGAAAGCCAATTTATTTCTTTTAACATAGTTGCAATACTCATCCTTCTGTCCTTTAAACCCCTGATCAAAAGACGATATAGAATGGTTTTAAAATTCAAGGCTTGTGAAAATCATCACATGGTTTAACCTAAGGAATGCCAATGCTTCACAAACCAAAAAATTCAACGGCCTAATACTACTATCGGCTTTCGGTCTTTCGTTCCAAGTTAAATCGTTTATCGTTTTTGTTACGCTACGAGTTTACCCTTGTGGGCCCACTCTCGATAAGGTGGGAACCACCATTTAAGCGTCTCTCGAATTATAGATTTAAATAGTTATTTTCTTTAAGTGATATTAATAAACATATTAAAATGGTATTTTTCATTGTTATTATCAAGGACAAAAAAATGCATTTTTTCCATTTTATGCATTTTTTGCATTTTTTGCATTTTTTGCATTTTTTGCATTTTTTGCATTTTTTACATTTTTTACATTTTTTACATTTTTTACATTTTTTGCATTTTTTGCATTTTTTGCATTTTTTTTGCATTTTTTGCATTTTTTGCATTTTTTGCATTTTTTGCATTTTTTGCATTTTTTGCATTTTTTGCATTTTTTGCATTTTTTGCATTTTTTGCATTTTTTGCATTTTTTGCATTTTTTGCATTTTTTGCATTTTTTGCATTTTTTGCATTTTTTGCATTTTTTGCATTTTTTGCATTTTTTTAATTTTTTGAATTTTTTGAATTTTTTGCATTTTTTGCATTTTTTGCATTTTTTGCATTTTTTGCATTTTTTGCATTTTTTGCATTTGTTGTATTTTTTGCATTTTTTGCATTTTTTGCATTTTTTTAAATTTTCCACACATTTGGCTTTTGTTTTTTTCATTAACTCGGAAATGTTCCTTAATGGTCTTTTAATATTTTTTTAAAATTTAATCTACAAAAAGTACTTGCAGATTTCGGTTTAGAATTTCTGCAACACCGCTCATTTTAGCTCCATAAGAAATTTTTATTTCTTTAATCAAAAATTAACAGAGAATTAAAATATTAATAATAAAAAAATTAAAAAATGTTTGTTCCAGTGGCGTAAAAAATAGGGGAAAAAATTGCCACTAACCTTGATAGCGTGCTGCTGGTTAGCTTTTTGAAAATTGGTTTTTTTCAATGTGTTACTTTCGTAAAGAGCAATATTGGTCACCAAATTTGAAAAAAAAAAAATATTTAAAAGCGTTTTTAATGTATGGCAAATTTTGACTTTTGATTTTAAACTCATAACATGCTGTATCTCGTTAACATGTTCCTAAATCAAAACTCGTCATATAACGTGAGATCTCTGAGGTAGAGCGTTGATGGTCTAATACACAAACACCCTATATAAGAAGTTTTTTTTGCTTTATTAACAGACTTCAGAAAAGGAGAAATATTTTTTAATGTATGTTCAGAGATAACTTTTTACCACGTTGTCCGATTTCTATTATTCTTTTTTTGTTAGAAAGGGAGTACCTCAGGGGTGGTCCCATATAAATTTGGTCAAGATTTAATACAGAGTTTGATGAGAAAATCATCAAACTATTTATATTTTTTTTTATGTATGTTCAGCGATAATTCTTTAGACGTTGTCCGATTGTTATTGTTCTTTTTCTGTTAGAAAGAGGGTACCTCAGAGTTAATCCTTATATATTTGGTCCAGATCTGATAATGGGATCAATGATGGTCAGCAAACTTAATTTGTAATGGCATCTGCATGATTTTGGAGTAGGTTTAAAAAATGACTTTTATAATAAGAGCGGAGTAGTACCTTCCTTTTTAAACTTTGGTGCAAGAGAGGGATAACTTTTCTATTTTTTTTTTATTTCAAAAAAGATATAATATCATAACAAGTTCAATTAATTTACATCTATGTACATATGTCACTCCTTAATTAAAAAGTTTAATTTTTATTACAAGTATTAGAAATTAAAAATTTAAAAAAACCGACTTCAAAAACGTGCAGATGCCATCACCACAACTTAACCAAATTTATATGGGACCACCCCTGAGGTACCCCCTTACTAACAAAAAAAGAATCATATAAATCTGACAAGGTGGTAAAGCATTATCGCTAAACATACATAAAAAATGAAGAGTTTGAGGATTTTCTCATGGACCCAATTATTAGATTTTGACCAAATTAATATGGGACCACCCCTGAAGTAGCCCCTTTCTAACAAAAATTATTGAAATCGGACACCATGTTAAAGAATTATCGCTGATAATACATACAAAAAAAAAATATCGCGACGAATTGATAACCTCCTCCTTTTTTAGTCGGTTAAAAAAAAGCAGCAATTTTTATAAAACGTTTTATCTTATTTCCCAAAAGTTAACAAAAATGGAGCTGCCTCCTTCTTGCAGCAAGGTCATCAATTTCAGTTGGATTCTAATTACTAATTCATAAACACAGTGTATTTTCTATCAACCCGTAATAAGTCTAGGTAAAGGAAATCCTTAACTCAAATGAAAGTATTAATAGGACACTTTTGACTTATGATATAGAATACAGTTTTTAGTTTTTTAAAAAATTATGTATTTGAGTTTTGATTTATTACGAATCGAAAAATGTAGTATGTCGCCATACATTTTAACTAACATCGAAAAACTTTTACCACAAAAATGTATTTTTAATTGTTTTTTTGCAGTATACAGGTCATTGAAATCAATACGATGTTCATATAAGACTGGTTGTATCGTATGAAATACCCTTTGTAATACCATACCATCTAATATTGTTATAATATTAATATTATAATCGAGAGCAACTTAAATATAAAATAAAACACAGGATGATTAATTTAAAAAACCTCAATTTGTTCCAGACTACAATTGAATACCCTGTATATTAAAAAATATATATACTTGGAGTTTAATTAAATGCGGCCTACCATTCTGTAAATGTTTTGTTTTATATCTTTAATAGTGCCGGTGATATTGAACTGTTTCACACTAATAGATAAACCTGTATATGAATTCGTATCCATTATGGTTAACTAACTATTTACTAACCTGCTTCTGTAAACGTGTAGCTGGTTCTAATTATTAGCGAACTTATAACTAATACTAACAAAAATCTGAACATTATATCGCCAGATTTACTTTACCTAAAATGCAGGATTTACAAAAATAATAATCAATTATTGTAGGCGCATAAACATTTTAAAAATAATAATAAAATTCATTTTTATTAAGTTTTTTTAATTAAAATTACACGATGTGTAAAATTAAGGTACGGTAAGTTAATCATAATTTAAAATGAGATGTGGTAAGTTTGTGTTATTGGTTCATAAAAACATCTAATAACAATGATAGTAGAATGTGGTTGAACACTGAGCAATTCTTGTAAAATAGGGAATAAAATAATAACTATTAAAAATAATAATAATTTATCAATGTCAAAGAACTTTTTGCTATTTAATATTATTGATAAATATAAACAATTATTCAAATTTAAAGTATATGTTGTTTTCGATGACGTCAAACCAATAAAAAAAACTGTTATCAAGCGATATTGCCAGATAATAATATTATAATAATGTTTATTAGTAACAAAAGTAATTTACAATAAATTTTAAATTATTTTTTATAGTACAATTATTACTTCCACATAAACTGTTGTACCACAAAGTCGAGTAATTATTATTACACTAATATTATTTACAATTTAGGATAAAGTAAAACTTATATAATAATAATGTTAACGTTTATTTAGTAAACCAATAGCATAAAACATAACAATATATTATAGAAAATATCAAGAATATAGTACAAAAAGATTAATAATACAATAAATACCTCCCAAAAATATGTGCTCATTGAAAAGGACAGATTCATTGTCTAGATCAGCCATACTCAACCTGCGGCCCTTCAAGCTTTTTTTGTAGCCCGCAACACTATTATTGGTCGCATCGCTAAATAGTATGCTAATTTTTAAATAAACGTTTGGAATTTTGTTGGTTACTGCAAAAACAAGATAGCTCCACTTTCGGAATTTTCGAGTTAAGTAGGTGAAAGAAGTCTATATTCATGATAAACAGATAGCCAATAAAAATCCCATGTTAATACATTAACAATATGGACAAACCAGATGGAGTGGCATTTATACCAAAACATAATCATAATATTGTGTTCAATTGATAAATGTGTCTACCAAACCCAGATAATAGCATTGGCGGCTCGTGGGCACTAGAAAATTAAATATATTTTAAAACAAATTAAATATTACAGTTCATCAAATTTCTAGAGGCTTTCGACGGCTAGACAGAGAAAGCACTACTGACAGGCATCCCGACGGATTTACGCAATGAAAGTACACTCTGCGCATCAAGTATTTCACTATTTCATTCAGACGTAAATGTCAGATGTAAATTTCGCTAAAACATTTCTTTTATTAAGTGTAAAGGTTAAAGAAAAGTCCTTTATTTCTCACAAAGTCAATTTATTGGCGACCGGTTTCGAAGTTGTCACTTCATCATCAGGCACACCTAAATGGAATATCAAGGAGTCAGTTGTAATAAAAACAATTATAAAAGCATGAACGGACTTTAACATATACAAAATTTTGTCATCGCCACCTATACTCACTTTCAGTAAATAACACCTCCGTTAGTACACTATTTATCCGCTAATTTAAAATTTACAGTTTACTGCATTGATTCGTTAAAAATCTAGATAGATGTCTTGACAGTCTGATAATTTTTACTTTTTTACTTTTTACTTTCAGTAATTAACATTATTTCCTTAAAAAAAAAATTTTTTTAAACTGTTTGTGCTTGTAAAACTATTTTGTGTTGTTTAGTTAATAATTGTCTTAAATGTGTTTTAATTAATTATTTTATTCAAAAAGACATCTGGTGGTTTAACCTAACCTACATTTAAAACATTTTTTAAAAAATACTTATTACACATGACTTTTTTAACTCGTTCTGTTAAACTTTTTGTAGCGCTTCCTTTATGGAATTAGTCAAGGTGTGTCAAGGTTATTGTTTAACTTTCTTTTGTGTTTTTTCTGTTATTTTGTATATGTTAAAGTCCGTTCATGCTTTTATAATTGTTTTTATTACAACTGACTCCTTGATATTCCATTTAGGTGTGCCTGATGATGAAGTGACAACTTCGAAACCGGTCGCCAATAAATTGACTTTGTGAGAAATAAAGGACTTTTCTTTAACCTTTACACTTAATCCCTACTACTCACATATGGCTACCCTCACTCCAAATTTCTTTTATTTTCGTTTGTGTTTTTTGCTCATTACAGTTTAATAGAACCTAAGTATGGAGTTTAATAACAAATTAAGAGGCCGCGTGATTAACAGTCAATCTCGCGAAATAATAGCCAATGTTATAGAGTTTATGAGAGGAGAAGGACACTTTAATTCACCTTCAATACCATTTAAAAATGTAAATGATCGTGTTGCTGCAGCCACAGGAGTATCTAAAAACACTGTCGTCCGCATTTCTGGAGAGAAAAAAGAATCGATAACCGTGAGATATCGGAATTTTCATCACCAAGAAAAACCATTAAAAAACCAAAAACAGTTAATGATATAGATGAAGCTGCACAAGAATCAAATTTTTTTATTATTAGATAGCTATTTTTGTTTCTGAGTTGTGTTCATTTACAGGCTCAATTTTTTTCCGTTTCTCCTTTTTGATTTTATATGGGGTTTCAAGTTGTTTTTGACTTATTTCGACGTAAATCACAACACACTTTTTTAATAAAGCAAACAAGTGTTAAGAGGTATATGTACGTGTAAACTACAATTACAAAAAATTGATATGAAACCCATGAAACCACCAACAAAAATGTAAAGCTAGCTTCCGTACTAGAACATGGTGTCATTCGTCGAGATAATTTATCGTTTTGTTTAATAGATCAAGAAATGTAAATATTCCCCTGTTATTTTTTATAAAATTATAAGAGAAATAAATTTTTTTCTAAATAGTATAGTTTATTATTTTGTAGAAAAACAAAATTTCGAAAATTTTAGTAATGTTTCAGAAACAACCGTTATTAATAATAGGTACCATTTTCCTTAATAAGGTAGAAATAAAATATAAACTATTTCCACGATTTACAAAGGCCTACAAAAAAATTATAGGTATTTTCCGCTATCCTATAAAATTTATATTTTCTGACTCAATTTCAAAAGGTTGAAGGAATTCCAAAACACCTTTTATGGCATAATAATTATTTTCAATTCTACATACTATCTTTAGCTGCTTTTAAAAACGTTCTAAGAAAGTCCAATCAGACCAATTTAATCCCTAAACTATTCCACACTTTTAAAATTTAATTACCTAAAAATATTAAAAACTATTTAAAATAACTTGTTTAGCAGACTGTACAATAGTCACACGTAGCGCGTTCTCTGTCTGGGCGTCGAACACCTCTAGAAATTTGATGAACTGTACAAAATTGAAGACTAACTGCTAGGTACCGCTACGCAGTTGTATACTATTTCTTATAGTTGAAGTCCATTTTTCTGGATTTTTGGCTAGCGAAGTGATCGATGAACAGATTATTAAAATTTGGGATGGACCGAATAAGTTTTTTTTCGATGGATAACATGGCTAACGCGCACAATATTTCTTGGCACATAGTATTCCTTAAAAATGTTTTAATACGTTTTTGTGTCGAAAAACATATTTCACTGTCCACTGTGGTCATGGGAATTGTACACAGGATAGTTAGCAGCTCCACAGATTCCGAAAATGTAATTGTCAAATTGTTCTCAAAAACCATTTGTAATAACGGTATGGCCCCATTGTGTTGCACAAAGTCATCTCGGGTGTAAAGTATGGACAGTTCGTTTTTGAATTTTAAGCTATTTACGTTTGGAAATAAGCTGCACACAGTTTTAACGTCCTGATTTGGAAAACAACCTCGGTAGTCTTTACTGTAAAATATAAAATGAACTAACCGTTCAAATATATTTTCAAAAATGATCCAAATATGGAATAGAACCAGAAACAGTAAAACTTAAACCAGATATTAAAAAATCGATTTGACTTTTTATTGAAAAGATACTTCTAAAACATATATCATATTGACAAATATAATCAAAGGAATCAAGTTAACAAAAACATGTACTGAATGTTACAAAATAAAAATATGATTAAGTTTTAACATTCTCCCACCATGAGTCTTGATCTTGGTAAAGAAGACTCAATAGCCATATCTGTCGACCTTCTTAATTTCGCGCCCACACCTAGTAGTCTTCACGGGTTTTCTCGGAGTGGGTGCCGCTGACAACTCATCATCCGACAATTCTTCATTTCCTTGTTTCGGTAAATCGGTGTTATTATCCAAAATGTCATATACTTCTTTCAAGTATTCAGATTCGTCATCGGCAAAAACTTCTAATAGATAGAGTCTCTGAACAGGTCTACTAAGAATTCCTTTCGATGTCTTCACTGTTACCATACGTACTTTTCCATCCTTTCCAATAACAACCTCTTGAATAATACCTAAAGGCCAATCTATTTTTTTAGATTTTTCACTTTTAATTAAAACAACTTCACCTTTGGTTATTGATCTTGTCCCTAACTTTTTATTAGAAAATACTAATTGCCCTAAGTATTCATTCCTAAATCTTTTTCTAAATGTTGCTTACGTTTTAAATGTTTTTGCAGAGAAACTGATTCAGCTTTATCTAAATCAGGAACTTGATTCTCTGCAATATCTTGAATGAACATTGCAGGTGTTAATGGTAACAAATCTTTATTGCTGCTGTAAGTATAAGTTAACGGTCTAGAATTCATAATAGCTTCACAATCGCAAATAACAGTTGATATCTCTTCATAATTTAAACTAGATTTACCTAAAACTTTCCTTAAAATTTGTTTTAAAATCCTCATCAGTCTTTCCCAAAATCCACCCCACCATGCAGCAGCTGGCGGGTTAAATCTCCACTCTATCTTTTCAACAGAAGAATACTGATGAATATTATCCCAATCTAAAGAACTTAAAATATTTTCACATCCTACAAAATTAGTATCGTTGTCGGAGTATATTATGGAAGGACGGCCTCGCCTTGCTATAAACCTCCTCAAACAATTCAAAAAACTTTCTGTTGAACAACTTAAAACAACCTCTAAATGAACAGCTCTATAAACACTACATGTAAAAAGACACACCCAAACCTTATCACCATTCTTCAAAAATAAAGGTCCAGTCAGGTCAACTCCAACAATTTCAAATGCCCTTGCATTTTTCACTCTATCTCTAGGTAAAACAACAGAAGGGGTATCGAATTTTTTAGAATCAAATCTACGACAAACGGTACACTTCAATAAAATTCTCCTAATATTTTTCCTACCCTTAACAATCCAAAAATTTTTCCTTAAAATACTTAATAATGTTTGCACACCAGCATGACCATTATTACAATGAATTTGATATACCATTCTTTGAACTACTGGGTGCTGACCGGGTAACAAAATAGGAGTCAAAAAATGTACTGAATCGTCCCTTTGAAGAATCCTAGTTTTAATTCTTATAATACCATCGGAATCTAAAAAAGGATGCAAACATACAATATCCCTATCGTCCACACCTTTAAAACTTTCTTTCTGAATACATTTTATGATAAATTTTTCAGCTTCGTCCCTCTCTTGCTTTAATAAATACCCTTCCTGCCTTCTCTTATTCTTGTTTAAACAATTATACATAAACCTCCTTATCCAGCCTAAAAGATTCACGATCTGTGAATATTTAGAAAAATATCTGAAAAATACTGAATAATCAACTTCAGCATTTAATAATGAAGAAAGGGTGTTTTTCCTTAGATACTAATTCTTCCTCAACTACATACTTCTGCAGAGGCCACTTGGAAACATTCAATAACCAACTCGGTCCCTCCCACCAAGAAGATTGTAAAAGCTTTTTAGGAGAACAACCTCTCGAAACAAGATCGGCAGGATTCAAACTCCCTGCAACATGATACCAATCTTCCTTTCTGGTGAGAGTACGTATTTCTTTTACCCTATTCCAAACAAATGGTTTCCACATATCTTCTCTACCAATCCAGGATAGAACAGTAGTTGAATCGGTCCAACAATAAACATCAACTTTTCCAAAAGGCAAATTTTTTAAAACAAAACTCAGCAACCTCGAACCAAGAGTAACCGCTAACAACTCCAGCCTACAAATACTCATTTTTTTGATAGGACAAACACGATTCTTTGCCGCAACCAACTCTACAACGACTCCACTAGCTGACTATGTCCTTAAAAACACTACTGATCCATAAGCCTGCTGACTCGCATCACAAAATAAATGAAAACTCTGATGAATTAAGCCCATCTGGGAATTTCTAAAAAAGCCAAAATACTTAAATCTTCAACCCAGTCTAAGAATTCCTTCTTAATGTCATCAGGTACCTCAACATCCCAGCCTATTTTCTGAACCCAAGTTTTCTGTAAAAGAATTCGAGGAACAAGTTGAACAGGGCACGAAAAACCAATAGGGTCAAATAAACGGTGAGCTATTGATAAAATTAATCTTTTCGTAACCACATCCAACTTAATATCCTGAAACCATTCCATATTTAACAGTAATGTATCCCTATGACGATTCCAAATTAAACCTAAAACAGGTGAAACTACATTTCCTAAAACCTGATCACCAAGGACAGTATGCTCCCAACAACGAAGTTCAAATTTTGCAAGGTCCATTACCTGGGTAGCCTGAGACATAAAACATTTCAATTGTTCCTCATCTTTTACACTTGTAACAGCATTGTCAACATAAAAACTCTCTAATAATTTTAAAATAACATCTTCTGAAAAAACGTCAACACCTTTCCTAGTTTCAACTAAGATATTCTTCAAATGGAATTGTATGACAGCATTTAAGAGGAACGGACTGCATGTAACACCAAAAACAACCCTTCTATGTCTATACGTCTTCAGTTGCCCATTAATATCATACCACAAAAATTTTAAATAATCTCTATCTTCTACCATGAGGCTTATTTGTAAAAATGCTCTCCTCATATCAGAAATAACACCTAATCTCTCAAGGCGAAAACGTAGTAGGATAGAAGGAATCAACTCTAAAAGATTTAAACATTTCTCTAGACATATATTAAGGGATGGAGCACTCTTCATTCTGGCTGAAGCATCAAAAACAGGCCGCAATTTTGAAGTTTGACTGCTCAACTTAATAACATGCCTATGTGGCAAATAATGTCCCACTTCAACACTACCTATCTTGTCTTCTGGAACCTCCTCGATCACTCCTTCAGCCAGCCATTCCCTAAAAACTTCATCATAAAGATCGTAGTAACCATCTTTCTTTAATTTTAACATTAAATTGTCTAAACGCCTTTTAGCCATACTATAATTGGAAGGCAGAGGTGGATGATCATTTACCCAACACAAACCAACTTCGTACCTACCTTCACCGTCGATCTTAATATTATTTACAAATTGCTCCCACATCACTTGCTCCTTATCTTTCGTGGACATACTCTCCTCTGGAGAGGCTATACCTAAAACGTTCCACAAATTCTGAATACTTGCATCCATAGACAAGAGTGAAATAACTACCATGGAATTGGAGTGAATATTTCCCGGGGTTCGAGGAACGTTACCCATCAAAACCCAACCAAGACGAGTTTCCATAACTAAACCGCTACTCAATACAAGCCTCCTACCAGTAAACAGCCTACCAGCTACATCCGCACCTATCAATATTTCTATAGGTCCATCATGAGTATCAGTTACCACTATACTTTTTTCCTGAAGCTCCTTTAACCACGGACCATCTCTGACGCATACAACATTTCGACATATAAGAGGCTGATCTAAAACATCAAAATTACAAGAATAATTTCCATCAGCATTCACTAGATTCAATTTATAAAGATAATGAGTAACAAGGTGGGACTCATAGCCTTCAAAGAGTGCATGTATTACAGACTCTACCCCAACTGACTCATAACCCATTTTAGATACTAACGATTTACTGATGTATGAGCGTTGAGAGCCAGTGTCAACAATTGCCCGTACATATCTACATATTGCTCCGTTAGTGGCCCTAACAACTAGAGTTTGCAAAAAAGTTCCATCAAAAGTATTATTTGAGAGGGTATCAACTGTAAGGCTGTCAACTTGATCAACTGAATTTGACCCTACGTTTGTATTCACCAAATTCTTGTTGCATACAATCGTAGCATGTCTTTCTTTACAAGTCGAACAAAAAACTTTAACATGACACTTTTTGGCAATATGTCCAAATTTCAAACACTTATGGCAACGACCTTTATCAGTTAAAAATTTAATTTTTTGATTATATGACCAGGTTTTCAGCTCATTACAATCTTCAGCAATATGATTTTTATTACAAAAAATACAATATAAATCCTTTTTTTGATTAAGAAGACCTGATGCAGTAGGAATATTGAATCTGTTTCCCTGATTAGAAAATGAAGGTTTCTTTTTAATATAATCAAAACCAGAAACTAGATTCTATATCATAATTATGACTGCGTTGCCATGCCCTCAAGACTTCTTCTGGTAAACACGATTCTACCATCGGATAAAGCATAGCTGCGTATTTATCGGATGTTACACATAGAGTTTCTAAAGACCGTAATTGAGATTCTATACTATCATACAATTTTGTTAAACTACTTTTGGTATTCAAACTATTGAGAACTAATTTTAATAACTCCCTAACATAAAATTCAACAAGTAAATCATCACGACCAAACCTAGACTTAAGACTTTCGATGGCCTTTGGGTAGTTATCATGAGTAGGTGGATAACTTTCTACTAATTGTCGGGCTCTAGACTTTGGTGTTGTAGCTTGAATAAGATATTGGAACTTATCCTCTAGAGCCATGTCCTCGTCCTCATCAATACGTTTAAATTGTGACCAAAATGTTAACCAATTCTTAATATCGCCGCAAAATTTAACAAATTCTATCTTTGGCAACTTTAAACTTGTTTTGTTACTCTTAACTGACTCTATCGCATCTGAATTAAATAGCTGATCTACAGAAATTTTAATAGACGTATACTTGCGATTAACATCATCCATGATCTCTACTTCTTGTAGAATAACTCTCTCATCACAAGCTTCATCCAACATATAACCGATTAACTGATCATGGAGATCAACCAAGGAAGACACCTTTTTTTCTAATATTTCAACATTGCATTTTAATACCTTCTGGTCAGGTTCCTTGCTCTTAAGAATCGTCTCCGTTTCATCGCAAATATTTTGGAAAGAAACACATACAACTCCAAAATACTTCTTGGTCTTATCCATCTCGATGGGATCACGTCGGGGTCACCAAAAATGTAAAATACAAAATGAACTAACCGTTCAAATATATTTTCAAAAATGATCCAAATATGGAATAGAACCAGAAACAGTAAAACATATAAAAAACCATATATTAAAAAATCGATTTGACTTTTTATTGAAAAGATACTTCTAAAACATATATCATATTGACAAATATAATCAAAGGAATCAAGTTAACAAAAACATATACTGAATGTTACAAAATAAAAATATGATTCAGTTTCAACACTTTACATTTTTCACTATCAAACAAACTTGCAATTGTTAGGTGGGTAGTAAAACTAAAACACGTTTATTTACCTGCATTACTATTGTATCACAAATTTCCTTACATATCCTTAAATTAGAAATGGGGTCCTCCTTTTAAACAAACCGTCTCTTCTTGCTTGTACTTGGACCTGATTGGGTGTTGTCTTTTAAGTTTAGTTCTTGTGGGTCTTGTTGTGATTGCCATTCTTCATAAATTAGCGTGTTTATATTATTTCTAATATTTTGAATAGCTGCTGCAAAATTTGATGTTTATCTTAACCTTGAGAGCATCGAGCTGTCTACTCTGCAGTTGATCAAAAAGTATAATTTGGCATTATTTTGCTGAAGAAAAATAACCAGAAACTAAAATCTGTCTTTTAAAATTTATCAACCCTTTAGTCTGATTAATAGTTTTTTTAGCGAATTCTGTGTTCACAATTTCTTCGAGACATCTAATCAAATCCTCTTTATAAACATAAATAGTATTGACACACTTCGATGTAAAATTCCATCGTGTAGGAGCCGAACGAGGTAGCCGTTTTTTACAACCCTATCCAAAACGCTTGTTCTTTTTGTAGAGCGGGAGAAGTAGGCAGGTAAAATGCAGAGATATTGTCAAAAAAAACTCTTACAGCCTTATATATTGAGCAACACTTTTCAATTATTAGATTTAATTGGTGCGCGTAGCAGTGAATATATTGTGCATTTTCATAGATGTTTTTAATTTTAGCTTGTACCCCTCCAACAATACCACCACGGAAGCACCATCGTAACTTTGTACTTTGTACTATTAGTTTTTCAGGTACTTTGTCAATTCCTAGTTCACTTAATACCTCCAGAATTGCCGCCGTAAGCCGTCTGCAGTGTTATCCATTGGTCTCTAAAAAATTCCAAAACCTTTCGTAAATCCGACCTTCTCTAACATATCTGATAATCAAAATCATCTGCATTTGAGTTGATGCATCAGTTGTTATATATTACAAAACGAATTACCGAAATTTACGGCCTCAAAAGATCAACAAGCAAAACCACCCGGCAAACAAATAAACCATGGGTACAGCACGTCACGATGAGGACAGCACTCCGCTAGTGACGTATAATCCATCGCATGTGTTCATCTCTTGCTAAGCGATATTGTCGTTGTCCTTGTTTTTCGCATCATAATAAGAGAGAAAACAACAGAAGCATACAATAACTGTGCCCTGTGTGGAGGTGTGGAGCCCCCTTTTAATAATAGGAGGCAGCAATTTAAGTTCAATTTGCTCTAATTTCGTCTCACAAATACCAGGGACGTTCGGAAAAATAAAAATATCAGAGGCTGCTCGATAGGATCTCATACAACTTACTGTAATTTTTGATTTTGTAATTTTTTTTATCTGAGCAACAAATGTTTTAACGGTCCCATTTTTTGAATTTTGGTTATAAATGAATTTTACAGTCACAAAATCATCTACAGTAAGTTGTGGAAGCGATAAAAACTCTCGCAGCTGTATCTACAATAGTTGTATCTGCAATTTCAACATCTTGCTGAGGACGACTACAAGAAGGAATAGGGTCGGCATTGACCAGTTCTTGATCGAATTCTTCCTCATTTTCAATATTTGCTTCTGAATTGCAACCTTATGATGAAACTGTTTTTGAAGGGCGTTTGTGTTTCTTACTTGCAACTTCCGGAACGGTTTCTTCGGGTAAATCTTCAGGGCAAATTCCTTTACCTGCAGGGATGTCAATTTTTTTGCTTCGTTTCTTTTTTCAGTCCTATTTTCTCTAACTAAATTCCCCATTATATCGGAAAAGCTGTCATTCAAGGCTCCTGTAGCCACCGTTTCAACTCCTCTTGGAATAAGTTTTTTTGTAACAATTTCTCGGTTAACAGGAATTATCCCACAAGCTCTAAAACCAGCTAAAACATTGGCACCATTATTGATCGATTCAATTGTTTTTCTTAGCAATCTGGGAAATTCAGTTTTTGGTAAACAGCCCCGATTTTGCAGTTTCCATTCATTTAAAAATTTTTCTCCATGCTGCCTTTATTGATCGAAATACAGCAACGTCAAGGGGTTGAAGAAGATGTGTACTGTTGGGGGGTAAGAATGCAAAATGAATATTGTGAGTTTTACAAAGCTGTAAAACTTTCAAAGACAGGTGACTTCCAAGATTATCGCCAATAATAACTTTCTTTCCATTTAACCTACGAAAATACACCAGAGTAACTTTTTCGAACCAGTCTTCAAATATAGGAGCTACAAACCAGCCTGTTTCACTACGATTGTAATAGCATCCATCTGTACCTCCTTGAAGCCACTCTGGGTATAAATTTTTTGCCTTATATACAATATACGGAGGTAAAAATAATCCTGAACCTGTAGCTGCAAACATAACGGAAGTTGATGATTTGGAAAAATCAATAGTTTGGTGAGCGTGTTCAACCCCTCTTCTGACTATCACTCGAATTTTTCCAGGGTCGTCCATCAAATTTGTTTCATCATAGTTAATTATGTTGTCAGCTTCCACATTTTCCAGCGTTGTTTCCAAATGGTCAAAATAACTGCAAATTACTTCTGGGCCTAGTTCTGCCCTGACTCTTTTGATATTGTCAGAATTTCTTTGTCGAAGCTCGTCATGACGACCCAAAAACAGATTACACCATTCTATCCTGGGAAAATTATTTTTTAAAACACTTCGTACACCCTTCCTATCTAAGTAGTGCTTGACGAATCTTTTTAACTCGGATATAGTAAAAGGATAATCAAATTCAGCGGCCGTTATCATACCATTTACTATTTGGTTTTCTTCACCCACATTTAATGCAGGTGGTCGCCCCAGAGTATCACCGTTTTGTCCTCTATACTTTCGGTAAATAGAAGTTTTCGGAACATTCCATCGACAATAACCGCTTCCAATGCCCTTTCTAAATTATCCATCGAGTAATTTCGCCTATAAGCCGTACCTGGCACGTGTTTATGTTTTCTAGGCATGTTCCTTATAACCCTGCAAAATACAATTTTTTACTCAAACCGTAAAAATTTTAAACCTGTATTTATTTTGCACTAAGTTAACATCTATTGATGTTTTTGAGGTTATGAGACACCATTTTGTTCATTACAAAAATATAAAATCTTTTACAGGTTCTGAGCTATGAAGGAGACAACTACAGGTAGGTAATAGTTCATAAAGATGATATAAAATAAAAGTTTTATCACGACTTACTTAATAATACAGTCCACACTAAAGCACGTTGCTAACACTTCGTTGAATATATACTTACTACTGGCATTGGTCTTGCGAACTGTTAGCAATATTGTCTTATGATATGAAGCCTAATTTAAAAAGATGCACCTGCGTTCCATATAACCTCTGCAATTCCATATATAACCGTTTTACGGTACTTTGTGAACAATGTTTTCAATACTTTCTTCATTGAAGTTAATAAACGACTTGAAGCTTTTACTGATTTTTTAGTTAGTTTAAATCGTTTGAATAGTGTTTTATCGAAACTCTAAAAATGTGAGTTGTCTTGTTTTTGCAGTAACACAACGTGATATATTTATGTTTTGTGTTCCATTTATTAGAGGTCCCCACTAACTAATTTTAGATAGATATCCTAAAAAAAGGTCATCATCCAAAAATATTGCGGCCCGTGTAACATAGTGTTATGTGAGCTTTATTATTTAGTCATGCTCTAATCCTCCAAGTTCCTCTCTGTCTTATCTGGCCTTTGAGGCTCAACTTGTATGATTATCATACATAATTAAACTCCTTAAGACCAAACTATCATACATAATTAAACCTCAAAGGCCAGATAAGATAGAGAGGGACTTGGAGGTTTAGAGCATGACTAAATAACAAAATGGCTCACATAACAATAGCACACACACGAATGTGGCCCGAAGGAAAAAAGGTTGAGTATGGCTGGTCTAGATGAAATTAGATGCTTTTTAATATATCCAGATATAAATTATACAAAAGAAAATTACAAAGATTGTAACATTGACACCCTCAAAAAGAGAGAAAAACCAAATTAATTAATAGTTAGATAATATCTAATAATAATACATTAATCAAATTATGCGAAGCATCAATGAATAGTAGTTTGTACAAAAAAGAGTATTATTTATCGATTCTACACAAAAATAACTCATTTTGATGTATATCTAATTTCAATTTTAAATTTTTTAAATTGTAGCAAAAAAAAAAATTTTAAATTTTAAAAATTTGGGTGACCAAAATATGAACTGTAATTGGCGGATTTTTTTTGCACTACCTAGAGTGGATATGAAATATATTCGTTCAGTTAAACGCATTAGCATACTTTTTCGTTTTGTAATGTGTGTATCGATAAGCTAATTTAAATAAGGCTCGAAACAGACCGTTTAGGTCTATTCGTCCCTATTCTTGGCTTTTTCTTTCCAGTTGATGATCTTTTTTTTCCTTGATATCATCGATTCCCTCCATTTCCTTTCATGCCTTTCTCTCTTTTTTCTCTCCGGTTTTGTCCAAGCTACTCTTTTTACTGTCCTTAAGTCTTCCATTCTTTCTAAGTGCCCCAACTATTGTAAGCTTTTTGACTGTATTATTTCGTATATGTTGGGTTAGTTAAATATTTCAATCTTGGTCCGTTCTTTCCTATTAGTGTCCATGTCACACTGCCGTATAGCATTATAGGTCTGATTATGGTTTTGTACACATATTTCTTTATTTCCCATGACAATTCTTTAGATTTTAGTAAATTTTGTAAAGCTCCTGCGCATCTATTGCTCTTTGCTACACGTAGATCTATTTCAGCTTGTTCTTTGTATCTATTTGTAATGAGAACACCGAGTTACATGTAACTCTCTGTTTCGTCTATTGTTATTTTTTCTATGGTTTTAGTTTGTAATTCTAGCTTTCCAGCATTTTTTCTTAAATGTTTGTTTTTGAGTTGCATGTACTGACTCTTCGTTTCATTTATTATTAGCCCCCATTGTTCCAGCCGCGTCTAATAACTGTTCTGTTATGTTTTTAAGTTCTTTTTGGCTTCTTGCTAACAGTACAACATCATCTGCGTACGCTAATGCTTGGTGGGATCTGTTGATCAGGGTTCCATATCTATTTATTCCACTGTTTCTGATGAATATTTCAAGGATTAAGTTAAAAAGAAGAGTGGATAATGGATCTCCCTGCCTAAGCCCGTTTTGGACTTTAAATTCTTCTGTTTTCTCACCTCCTACTCTTATTGCACACCTTGTATTTTCTAGGATCATGTTCGTCAGTTTTATAAGTTTAAGAGATAATTTTTAGTTCTTTCAAAGCATTTACTAATTTTCGTCGATGTACTGTATCATATGCGCTTTTAAAATCAATATAAACATAATATGGATCGGTATTTTGTATTCGTAGCAACATGTGAGTACCTGTTTTAAAATAAAGATTTGGTCATTCGTTGACTTGCCTTTTCTAAAACCGCATTGGAATTTTCCGTTAATTTTTTCTCCTTCTACTTCTATTCTTCTTATTATTAACGTGGCTAGTATCTTACATGTAACGTCCAGCAAAGCTATACATCGATAGTTTCCACAGTCTGCTGGGTCCCCTTTTTTATGTATTGGCAGTATTATTGCTTTCCTCCAATTACCGCTTTCCATATTTCTTTGATTAGTTATAATATTTCTGTTATTAGTTGTTGTCCTCCATATTTTAGATTCTCTGTGGTAA